>CM040970.1:30294503-30314930 GCA_022985045.1 Macadamia tetraphylla
CCCATTCCCGACCTCGAAGTTTCAAAGGGGCGCCTAAAGGGGTGGGCGAGGCGGGTTTTTTTGAATATTGATATGGCCCTAAAGGAAGCTTCAGAAGGGGTGGAGGAAGTTCAGAGAGTCATTGATCAAATGAGGATGTCTGATGATCTATATTCCAGGGAAGCATAGGCTAAAACTAGGCTGTTGAAAGCGGTGGAGATGCATTAAAAGCTTTGGGCTGAGAAGGCTCGTTGTAAGTGGGAAAACTTAGGTGACCGCAACTCAAAGTTTTTCCACCAATCGGTTAACGTACGCCTTGTAAAAAGTAGCATCCGTTCGTTGAAAAAATAAGATGGCTTGGTGGTCTCTGAGCTAAGGGAGATGGCGGAGTATGTGGTCCAATTCTTTAAAGAATTCCACAAGGTGGATCATAATGTTCCTCACTTGGAGCTGCTGCAAGTTATACCTAAAGAGGTGAACAGGGAAGACTCCTTGATCTTAGAAGCGATACCTGTGAGGGAGGAGATTAAGTAGGTAGTTTGGGCGTTGGACCCTGATAGCTCACCTAGCCCTGATGGGTTTCCTAGAGCATTTTTCAAGCAGTGTTGGGAGATAGTAGGTGAAGATTTCTGTCGAGCAGTGGTGGCATTCTTCTGTGGTTGGAAGCTTTCGAATGGGTTAAACTATAGTTTTGTGACGTTAATTCCAAAGGTGGAGGGGGCTGGTTCCTTGGATAAGTTTCGTCCTATCTGTATGGTTAACTTCTTTTGCAAGGTCCTATCAAAGATTATGGCAGAGAGGTTGGCTTATCTTCTTCCTCGCTTGGTGTCAGATGAGCAAGGGACATTTCAGAAAGGTAAGATTATCTCTGCAAACATTGGTTTAGCTTCTAAACTTACAAATTTGTTACTTACCTCCGTCAGGGGTGATGGAATGGGAATTAAAGTAGATGTGCAGAAGGCCTATGACACCCTGTCATGGGACTTCCTTTTCGAGGTTCTAAAGAAATTTGGATTCTTAGATGTATGGTTGGGCTGGATTTACGAAATTTTGATTTCTACTAGAATTTCGGTTCTGTTGAATGGTGATCCGATTGGGTTCTTTGATGTGGAGCGTGGATTGCGTCAAGGGGACCCAATCTCCCCAATGCTTTTTATTCTTGCAGAGGAGGTGCTGTGTAGGGGCCTAAATGGTCTTTTGAAGGAGGGAAAATTAAAGGCTCTCCCTGGTCCAAGAGGGGTGAGTGTTCCTAGTCACATATTTATCTTCATGAACACTGCAGCTAAACATGTTCACTGTTTAAGAGAATTTCTGCTCAAATACCAAGAGTTTTCTAGTCAAAGTTTTAACTTGGAAAAAAGTAAGATCTTTGGTAAAGTTGCTCCTCACAGGAAGAGATTTATTGTTGATTTGCTAAATATTCATGTTTGTTCTCTACCAATAAGGTATCTTTGGGTACAGATCTTTAAAGGCGCTGTTAAGAAGGATAGAATGTTACCCTTGATGGATAAGATTAAAGCTCGTTTGTAGGGATGGAGGGCCAAACTGCTATCAATGGCGGGTTGGGTAGAGTTGATTCGATCTGTGATCTCAGGCATGCCAATTCATAACTTTTTAGTTTATTGGTGGCCTGAATTTTTTGAACAAAACAGTGGAGCGATGGATGAGGAACTTCCTGTGGTCAGGGGATATTGACACGGTGAAGAAAATCACTGTGAAATGGGAAGAAGTATGCAGGCCCAAGGCAGAAGGAGGTTTAAGGATCAGAAGATTAAGGGATGTGAATTGTGCGGGGCTTAGTAAACTTGTGTGGCAAATGAAAAAATAAAAAATGCCTTTAGTAGTTTCTTATGGGCGAGGTTTGTGAATGAAGGAGGAGTTGTCAAGAAGGGGTATAAATCTTCATCTATGTTAAAAGGTATAGCCAAGATGTGGAACTTTGTCTCTGAAGCTGAGCGTTGGATGGTGGAAAATGGTGAAGATATATTTTTTTGGTATGACTAATGGTTAGGTCCACTCTCAATTGCGGAGCTCTCTCCTCTCCCTTGATCTCTTTTCCATAACACAAGTAAAGTTGCGGATTTCATTTGGGATGGTAAGTGGTGTCTTCCCCAGGCCAACTCAAATTTCTTGTGTAGCATATTCAAAGAAATCAGTAGTATTCCTCTGCCACTTGGTTAAAGGGACAGATGTTGTTGGTCTCGTTCCTCTTTAGGTGCCTTTTTCTCATGGTCGGCATGGGAAGCGCTGAGAAAGGGTGTGCTTAAGGTGGGCTGGGCAAAAGTAGTATGGGGGACTAGTTTGCTGCCTCGCCAATCGGTGTTTGGATGGAAGCTAATGCATAGAAAACTGCCCTGTGATGAGATGGTGAAAAATAAAGGAGTGTCATTGCCTTCCAGGTGTGAGCTTTACTACAAGGCGGAGGAGTCTTTCCAGCACTTGTTCTTGGAGTGTGAAGGAGCTGCTTATATTTGGAGTGCTTTTGTAGAGGTTTTCGGATTTCCTTAGCCTAATCAATGGACAGATTTTCCAGAGCATGCTACATGGTGGACCCAAAGGTCTAGCACTACTGGCCTATCTTAGATATGGATAGTGGGTTTGATCCTTATTCCCTACTTTATATGGATGAAGAGCAACTCAAAGAGGTTTAGGGGGATGCATCAGTCTTATGGCCAGATTTTCTTTACAATCATGGAGGAAGTTAGAAGGCTTGGGCCAAGGAAACAGGATAGAATCAAATCTCGTCTCGATACAACAAAGTGCACTAATCTGAATATAGTGGTGCAAAGAAGAAGGGTCAAGGGAGTGCGAGAAGTTTTTTGGCTTCCTCCAACGGTAGGGTGGTGGAAACTAAACTGTGATGGATCATCTTTGGGGAATCCAGGGAATGTAGGGGCAGGTGGTGTAATAAGATATAGCAATACTCAGGTGGTTTTATCTTTTAGCTCCTTTTTAGGTAAAGCATCGAGCTTCCAAGATGAATTCCATGCTTTGATGGAGGGAATCGATAGAGCGAGAGAGAAGAAGTGTGAATCGTTATGGATTGAGTGCGATTCGGTATCACTGGTCATTATGGTACAAAGGGGGCTTATCCCATGGTTTGAATGGCAGAAGTGGTCCTCTCTCATTTCCTATCTCAGGGGTATCAGTTGGAAAATCACTCATTGCTACTGGGAAGTGAATCTGATAGCAGATTTTCTAGCGCAGACGGCAAAAAAGTAAGAGGTGTCTTTATCAAATGTGGTGTGGCCTCCAGAGGTGCAACAATTATTATCGGATGACACGACGGGCAGGTCGTGGTTCAGATTTTATTAATCTTATGTTTTCTCCATATATTGCTAGTTTCCTGCTTCTGCTAATGGCAATGCTGAAGGTGGAGGAGGGTCCTAGGGTTGTGATTGTATGTCTATGATATTGTTTTCTTTCTTTTGTCTCTTGAATATACATGACCTTTTATGAAAAAAACTGATGATGAAGAAGACCCTTTGTGAAGATATTAGCCAGTTGAACTCCAGTCCTTATAAAAGGTGTACATATGTAACCAGTGTCAATCTTCTCTTTAATGACATGTCTGTCCACCTCTATGTGCTTTGTCATGTCGTGTTCCATAGGGTTGTGGGATTACTTATGGCAGCCTTATTGTCATAATAAAATCTCATAGGTGCCTCAATATCAAATCCCAACTCTTGGACCAGCCTTCTCAACCAAAGAAGCTCACACACTCCATAAGTCATGACTCTAAATTCTACCTCTGTGCTAGACCGAGCCACTATAGATTGTTTCTTGCTCTACTATGTAACTAGGTTTCCACCTACAAATGTGTAATTGCCTGATGTAAATCTCATATCAGAAATTGAGGCAACCCAATCTCCATTAGTGAACCCTTCTATCCTCATATGGTTATGCTTGACAAAAAATAGTCATTTTCCTAGAGAGGACTTCAAGTACCGGAGAATGCGGTAAACCACATCTAAGTGCCCACTCTTAGGAGCTTGTATAAACTGACTCACCACTTCCACTGCATAAATAATGTCTGGACAAGTCAAAGACAAATAGTATAAACTGACTCACTACTTCCACTACATAAATAATGTTTGGATGAGCCAAGGACAAATAGATAAGCTTCCCAACCAGCCTTTGATATTTCCTTGTGTCAACAAGAGAAGGGCCAACAACTTCCTCTAGCTTATGATTCTGTTCAATAGGAAAACTTGTAGGCATGTAGGCTATAGCTTAACATTCCTATTTCTTTCAATAGATCTAGGATAAACTTCCTTTGGCATATATTTATGCCCTTCTTAGATTTGGACACTTCAACCCCCAAGAAGTACTTTAAGGGCCCTAGATCTTTGATTTCAAACTGTTGGGTTGTAATGGGGCCATTACCATGCTTAGTAAACAAAGTGTGGTCAGCCTAGCTTTGGAAATAACCATTTTTCAGAATGGCCTGTCTGAACCTTTCAAGCCAGGCCTTTGGAGATTTCTTAAGACCATATAAATCTTCTTGAGAACATTTCTTACAACTGAAGGGAACTTAAAGCCAGGAGAAGTTTGCATATACACCTCTTCTAAGTCGCCATGGAGGAAGGCATTCTTCACATCCAAGTGATACAATGGCTAATCTTTATTCGTTGCTAGAGATAAAAGGATCCTTTTGGGGTTATGCTTAGCCACAGGAGCAAATGTTTCCTGATAGTCAATCACATACACTTGACTGTATCCTTTTACCATCAGCCTTACTTTGTACCTCTCAATAGTACCATCTGACTGGTACTTGATTGTGTAGACCACTTGCATCCAACTAGAGTTTTTTCCCTCAGAAACTTAACCAATTTCAAGGTATAATTTTTTTCTAGGGCCATCATTTCCTTAGTCATGGCTTACTTCCACTTAGGGTTAGACATAGCTTCAGAAACATTCTCAGGAATGTAAGCAGATGTGAGTGTAATAGTAAATCCAACACCTGTAGGGGAGAGGGAGTCATAGAAAAAAAACTGGGCTATTGGATTAGTACAAGCTCTCTTTCCCTTCCTAATAGCAATAGGAAGATCTAACTCTGATGGGAAAGGAATGATATTACCCCTGACGAAGGAGGGTGGATCTCAGGAGTTGGATTCAAAGAGGACTCTTAGCAGGTCCTTTTGTTCCTCCTTGTGTACACAATGGTTACCTTTTTATTACTTGAACCTGAACCACCTCTTGAATGATCATCCACCTCTTTGTGTTTTCCAATGTCAAGCATAAAAGGAGAGATAGGCAACGGGTCAAGAAAAGAGATCTCATGAGTAGCTTTTTCACTTGCATTATGCTCCCCCTAAAAAGGATGCTAATGAGGAGCAAAAATGGGTGCAGACTCTAGAAAGTTAACGTCCTTAAAGAGGAGCTTTCGTCTGGAAGAAAGGTGATAGCATTTTTATCCCTTGGTAGGGGAGGAATAGCCAAGAAAGATACACTTAAGAGCCTTGGGGTCTAGTTTAGTCCGAGAAGACTTATTAACATGGATATAACATGATGCAGATTATTCACCAAACTAAGCTTGTTTTAGAAGGGATAAGTCTAGAGCTGGGTTGTATTTATGTTGGGCCTTTAGTCCATGTGGTTTGGAGTGTAATGAGTCACTTTTATGGGTCCAAAAAATGGGCTTTAAGGTTGCATACAGGATTACTAGTTTGTCTCCCTTTTTCATTAGTTTCTTTTTTAGATGGGGTTATTTAGTTTCTAATTTCAGTACCTAGTTAGTTTCTAATTTCTTATTTCATAGTTTCTATTTTTAATTTTAGTAACTAGAACTCTTGTGTTTAATTAGTTTCCTATTTCAATTTTTGAAAACTAAAGATAGTTTCTGTTTCTTGTAATCACCCCATCATTATTATAAATAAAAGAGAGTGACTCCCACAATGCCCACGATCTTAAGAATGAAAAGGCTATGTTGTTGTTTGCTTTTATGAGTATGCTTTGTGTGTGATCAAAGTGAAGGACTGGTGTTTGATCCGGTGACTTTTTACAGCGTGAAGTCTAAGAGGTCTCTCCTATTTATTTCTCTCATCTTTTCTAAGGTATTCAAGAGGTTGAATTGCTGATTTGCTGCTCCAAGTATTTAGGGCAGCTTTGCATCTATTTTGTTTAGCAATAGCTAGTTCTGTGAAAGATTTTTAGATTCTGTTCTGGTCTGTTTCTTTGTCCGATTGGCCTGAAATTTTTATCAGAGATTCCCCTCATCTGAGAGAACGGTTAAGTTACACTATTGCAATATGTTGGTCAAGGTTCAAACATTGGAAATAGCCTCTTCTACGAAGCAGGGGGTAATGTTGCGTACACTTTGCCCCTCCCAGACCCTGCAGTAGCGGGAGCCTCGTGCACTGGGTTGCTCTTTTTTTTTTTATACCCCTCATCTAGGACATAACTCGATCCACTCAGAGGCCTATTCTGAACAGTGGTTTGCAAAATATTTGAATTTACCATATTTCTATCCGGTAGTGCCAACGACTTTATTTTCAGATCTAAAACAGAGATCGGTTGATTAGCCTGCTTATCTTGGATTATTTGAAGCCTAATTATGTTTGTGGAATGCTATTTGGCATTAATTCTATCTCCTATATATATCCTGGATACTTAATTATATTCTGATCTCAGAACCACTGATTTCTAGAATCGGGAGACTTGATTCCCAGTTCTGGTTTTAATCAGATTTGACCTGTACCACTGTTATGCCTTTAATATTGGTTGCTCTTTGATATAAAGTTTCTGCAGTTGAGACTTAGTTGGTACACCTACCCTAGTATACATTATAATAGATACACCCAAATACTTTGGGATGAAGAGAGAAAGAAGAAGACTGGGGAGACAAGGTGTCTAAGGGAGTTTTGGAGCCAAGGAGTTGTGTGCGCATACAGTTGATAAAATAAGCAGCAGTAAGGAGAGCATCAGACCAAAAAGTTTTAGGAACATGCTTGCCAAAGAGGAAACTCCTACTGACCTCCAACAAATGATGATTTTTTCTCTCAGCTACCCCATTTTGTTGGGGTGTGTCAATACAAGCTAATTGGTGGATAATGCCATGATTAGTAAAAAAAGTCTTGAAGATCACCATATATATACTCCCCCCCCTTTGTTAGAACGAATAATTTTAAATTTGGTGTCAAACTGTGTACATATCATATGGAAAATTTTTTTAAAGGCATCATACACATCACACTTGTGCTTCATCAGGATAGTCCAAGTAGCACGGGAAAAATCAACAAAAGAAACAAAGTAACGAAAACTAAGTAAAGAAGTAGTAGAAGACCTCCAAACATCAAAGTGCACAATATGAAAAGGAACAATAGATCTATTACCATGATAAGGATAAGAGGAACGACAAAGTTTGGCAAAAATGCATGGTTCACAATGAAAGACATGAGAACTAGGAAAAGAAGTAAATAAATGAGGTAAATGTTTCCTCATAATAACAAAAGATGGTTGTCCTAAACGTTGATGCCACAACATACAGAATCCACAAAACTGCTATCAATACGTCCACATATAAGACTGAGTTGTAGCAAAAAAAAGTGATTGAGGTTCAAGTAGGTAAAGTCATTTCTCCTCATGTCCACTGCCAATAATCCTCTTCGTCATCAAATCCTAAAAGAGAAGATGAGGGTGACAACAGTTTAAGGATTTTGTCAGGTGAGTCACAGATAAGAGATAATGGGTACGCTCATAAAAAAAAAAAAAGAGATTACGGGTAAGGGTAGGAACGTGAAGAATATAATCAAGTGAAATAGAAGAAGTAATAGGAATGCTACCTTTACCAGAAATGAAGGAAAGGGAGCCATCGGTAACCCTGACCTTATCTCTACTGGAACGAATATAGTACGTATCATAATAATGAGATGTACCAGTATCAATAACCCAAGATGGAACTATGGAAGGGGCAGATGATGAGACTTGCAACGCGGAAGCTAAGGACTCTAACAAAGTAAGTGAAGAAGATGATGAGCCTCCTGCATGACTATGCGGAATGCTGTAATATCCTCCCTAATTAGGGAACTATGCTTTACCTGTGGTTTAGGAGTAGACCCTGTAGTAGCATGCTCGGCCTCAACACTATGAGCTCTAGCTCCTCCACTAAGTCTACCACGAACACCACTAGTACCACCACGCATGCTAGAAGGTCGACCATGAAGAACCTAATATCTCTCTTTGGTATGCCCAGACTTTCCATAATGATCACGTCTATCATCCCCACGGGGTGGGCCTTGGCCTTGGCCACCACCACGCCAATCTCTTTGAGAGCTAGTAGTAAGAGCTGACCGCTCAAAAGAAGGAACATGTTCCATGGCCATCCGCCTGGTCTCCTCACTCTATAAATAGCTATATACTTCATCAAGGGATGAAAGTGGATACTGGCCCAATATATGTATCCGAATCAGCTCATATTCGAGATTCAACTGACCAAGCAAAATAAGAACCCATTCCTTTTCAAGTGTCCGATAAACCTTAGCTTCATCCTCAGAATTGGACAGTTGGAGGTCCCTGTAGTGATCATACTCCTCCCAGGGACTAATGATAGTGTTGTAGTACTTAGAAATGGTCATATCCCCTTACTTCATGCCAATGACCTTCTGGAGTAGTTGATAAACTTTGGTCGAGTCACCCATATGGAGAAAAGTTTTAGTATCACTGTCCCAAATATCCTTGGCAGTTTCTTAACTCATAAACATTCTTCCAATTTCAGGTTTCATGGAAAAAATCAGCTATATCATAACAGTAGAGTTTTCAGTCTCCCACTTTGGATATGTCAGGTTATCTATTTTAGGAGCCTTAATGTTACCTGTAAGTCTGTAAGATTCCCTAGCTTTCCCCTACTCCACAAGAAAATCTTCACAGAATGAGTCCAATCCAAATAGTTAGTGTTAAACCATAGGAGCAAGAGGAGCACTACTAGATACACTGGCTGAAATATCACCAAAGAAGGCTTCAAGTCCACTATCTTTAGATATGATGTGGATGAGGAGTCACAAACACAATGGGGAGTACACACTCTACCCAAAACTTCCTTCCCAGATACTCAGAAATAAATCCCACAAAGGGTAGAAACATATGCCAAAGAAAAAACAGATCAAGGCATACTTTAAGAGAAGCAAGATAGGTCATAACACTTCACAAGACCTAACAAAAATATCTCACAATCCAACATAGCAAAAATCCACCATAAAACAGACTTTGAAAGCCAACAAGGGCAAAAAACAGGAGAGGCAGTACCTAAAAAATATTAGAAAATGGAGTTGTGAACCCACACCTCTCTACCCTTAGAACCGAGAGCTTAAGGCCCTAGTAAAGAGGCCTTGGGCGATTCAAATGGCACATGCACCACCCCTAATGGTGGCAAGATGAGAGAGAAAGAAGGTTCGTAAAAAAAGGAGGGTGGTAGTCATGGGTTGATCAGAAGTTGGTTCTAACATCTCCTCAACAACTTCAATCCTTCTAAACACTCCTCAAGAGTTTGCTTTGACCTTCTTTCAATCTCATCTCATAGATTCTTCAAGTCTTTTCACATAATGACCTCTTCCTTGAAACCCCTTTGTAACCTAGGGTTCCAAAGAGAGAAAATAGAAGGAGAGAACTTGTAATCCGACTCTCAAACCAAGATGTTGTGCTCTGATACCAAGTTAGAATGTAAGGTTTGTGATTAACCAAGGGAGAAGAGAGAAAGAGAGAGAGAAGAAGGAGTTGGAGAGGAGGAAGATGAAGGAGGAAGATGGTAGAATGTGTGTTATGAGTAAAGTCTCACTAACACCAATATATTACTTCACTAATATATTTGTTGGGAAACATGTCCACACTCCTTGCCATGTTTTGGTGTTAACAAACAAACATACATCTTTAACTTGATTGTTAAAGTGTGATTAGCTTGAAGAAACCCTTAGAAGATCAAAGGTCGAATCAAGACATGAAGCTAAGCTTAAAGACATGAAACAGCAAATAAGAAGGAAAGAAGATGAAGGGCTAAAGAATGGAAGACTCAAGTGAAGAAGAAGATCACTAGGACAGATTAGTTATTTTTAATGTAATTTGTAATTTCCACATACTTATATGCACTCACTTCATGCATGTGCATTGCATCATATTAGAATGACCATAGAGCATGCTTGAGTAGGTATGGAAAATTTCTAAGTGGTGTGGAACACACAGTAACCTAACTCAAGGGTATTTAGGGAATCTTAAAGTTAGTATCAGGAGATGAAACCTTCATAGAAGTTGTAGGAAATTAAGTTGTGAGTCCAACACAACTGATCTCAAATCAATCCAAGGTCGGACCAAAAAGTTATAGTCAAAACACTGGTGACTGGTCAGTATGACAGAGCATGTCATGTTGGCGGTCGACCATGGAATCTCGGTCGACGGAACCAACCGAGACCATAGGCGGTCGACCATTGGAAGCTCGGTCGATCGGACCTGTCGAGACCATAGGCGGTCGACCGGATGAAAGTCCCGTCGACGGTGCCTGTCTGGAAGTACTCCAACGGCTATTTTTGCCTAACGGCTCTTAGCGGTCGGCCAGGCTACTAATGGCGGTCGACGGTATACCGAATATGTCCGTTAGAGCTTGATTCCCTACCTAAAATGCTTCACTAAGTTCACCTATAAATACCCTAATCACTCTTAATTAATTATTGATAAAGAAAGAGCTTAAAGAGCATTATTGCAAGCATTAGAAAAGTTTATTCCACTTGAGTTATTCTTACACAAATCCCAAAGAAGAGGCTTAGGTCTTAATTAAAGTCCTCTACTCTCTCTTGTGCAAGTCAAAGCCGTAAGAGGACTTTACATAAGGTGCATCACTCATCATTTATTATTCACTCTCATTTGCACCATACTTGAGGTATTCCTCTTATTCCACTATTTCTTTATTTTACATTTTTATTTACAATTCTAGATGACTTAGGATTGTAAGGATACTCTTATCCTAAAAGAGAAGGTCTCTCTCTACCTCTAAAAGAGATTGTGAAGGCGTCTCTCTGCTGAAAAGGAGATTTGTAAGGATACTCTTATCCGTGAAAAAGATTGTAAAGGTTTTCTTCCCTACCTCTGTCTTGAAAGGAGAACTAGTGGAATACCTTACAAGAGGATTCTTGTAGGAGTGGACTAGACTGGATTGAGTCGAACCACTATAAATCTTGTGTTGTGTGATTGTGCCTATTTTATTTATTCCGCATTGTTTTAAATTACAATCACACTTGTGTTCTATACATCGAAAAGAATTAAAATTTCACTAGTATAACCTATTCACCCCCCTCTAGGTTATTTCAATTGGTATCGGCGGGAGCTCAATATATAAGACTAAGTTGTCTTAAAGTGAGTCAAAGACCATGACCACATTCCAAGGACCACCGAAGGCATGAGCAGCCTCGAGACCCCGTACTTTAATGGAGAAAATTTTCTTTACGGAAGTGCAGATTCAAGAATTTTGTGTGTGGTCACAACATTCTTGTATGGAGAGCCATAGAGAATGGACCATACACTATCACCAAGATAGTTGATGGAAAGCGTACCTAAGGATGAAGGAGAATGGACAGTGAAGACATCACCCTCATCGATACAACTTCCGTGCCATTACATTCCTTCAATGTGCCCTCAATGAACAAGAGTTCAACCGAGTCATTGCATGTGACACGGCTAAAGAAATTTGGGATATGCTTCTTGTCACACGAAGGTACAGAGGTAAAAGAAAGGAAGGTAGATCAACTTGTCTCGATTACGAGTCATTCTCTATGAAAGAAGATGAGTCAATAACTTCTATGTTCACTAGATTCTTGACATTGTGAATAATCTTAAAGGTTTAGGCAAGACTTATACTAACTTTGAGAAAGTCGAAAAATCTTAAGAGCCTTACCGCAGACTTGGAGACCCAAGAAACAGCAATCGAAGAAGCCAAAGATTTGCGAAAATCTCCTTGGACTACTTGCTTGGATCTCTCATACGCATGAAGTAGAGCTGAATGCCGACAAACCAAATTCGAGAAAAGGAGAACCATAGCGCTAAAATCAACTCAACCTATCGAAGAAGTAAGTGATGATGAAGAAGATGAAGAATTCGACATGGAAAAGGAAATTTCACTCATCACGAGGAAATTCAACAAATTCCTCAAGCAGAAAGGAAGATTCCAACACAAGAACAAATCCTCGGTGACAAATCCTATGGGGAAAAAGGTAAAACAAAAATTAAACCCAAGGAAATTCCTACTAAAGACATAGTGTGTTTTGAATGCGAAGCTGGACATTTCAACTGAATGCCCAAATAAATCAAAAAGAAAGGCCTATGCAGCTACATGGGACTCAAGTGATGAAGAGAAAAGTGAATTTGGAGAAGAAGTCACCAACCTGCCTTAATGGCCATCGGAGATGAAGAACAAGAGGTATGTGAAATTCAACTGAACTTTTAGTAAGGGACTCTAATGAGGAACTTCAAGAAGCCTTGAGGCCTTATATGAAGAAAGTATAAAATTAGAGTCGATAAAAGTAAACTTGAAAAGGAGGTTGAAACACTAAATAAGAGAGTGGAGGCACTAACCTCAAAGGTAAGTGACTGGAGGAAGAAAACTTTAAGTTGAACTCCACCCTCTGCACCTTTACCGAGGGAAAAAGAACCTTGACAACCTTCTAGGTTCTCAAAGGAAGAGTCCAAATGAAAGAGAAGGATGGTTACAATGGACAAAATCCATATAGAAATCCAAGAAGGGGTGACCAAAGAAACCAACCATCCACCTCCTACATTAAATGTGGTTTTTGTAAAAAGTCGGACATTCCATAAACAGTGTCACCTCAAGAAAAAGCCCAACTCTCAAGCTGAGAGATCAAGAGTAAACCATGCCTACTACTACACACCCTAAGAAGGCAATATAGTCCTCAAGAAAACTCTAGACCTATGCCCGGTATAGAAAAACCCAACCTCATAGAGAGTACTCTATTGAGAGGCCCCAAAGGCAATTCAAGGATACAAGAATTATCCTAGTAAGACTTATAGACCACAAGGAAATACCAAAACTAAGGACTCTATAGATACTATACTCCAAGATCAAATGGATCTTATGAAATTCAAAGGACTCAAAGAAACCTAAGGCCAATCCAAAGCGAACCAAAATCCTAAAAGTACAAAACCATTTGGGTTCCATGGAAGTTTGACACTAACAATGGTGGACCCATGAGATTATGGGGACCAATGTCGATTAAATTTCTGTTATAGGTTTGCTTGAAGAATAAGGTGGAAGCTGAATGGGTCATCGACAGTGGATGCTCCAAACACATGACATCCAACAAGAACCTATTCTCAAGCTTACGAGACTATGATGGAGGATGGGTCTCCTTTGGAGATGACAGCAAAGGAAAGATTGCTGGTATTGGAAAAATAAAACTTGGAGGTATTTCAATCTCGAATGTTTACTTTGTGAAAAATTTGAACTACAATCTCCTAAGTGTAAGTCAATTATGTAGTATTGGATACAAAGTAGAATTCAATGTCTCCCACTGTTGTATTAAAGATACAAATGGTAATCTAATACTAAAGGATCTAGGAAAAACAACATTTATGTTTGTATACTTGATGAAGTAAGTTCCTTAAATGCATGCTTGGTTTCTAACCATAGTGAATCTTCATTATGGCATAGAAGACTTGGACATATAAATGTCAAGCTGATTCAAACCATAGCATCCAATGATCTTGTGAGAAACCTCCCTAAAATCAAGTATGAAAAAGATAGCTTTTGTGATGCCTGTCAAAAAGGCAAACAAACCAAAGTTTCCCACAAATCGAAGAATATTGTCTCTTCCTCTAGACCATTAGAACTACTTCATCTAGACTTATTTGGACCTATCAACATTTCTAGTATGAGTGGTAAAAATTACACCTTTGTAATTGTTGATGACTACTCTAGGTACACTTGGACTGTTTTTCTGAAAAATAAAAATGATGCCTTTGATGAATTTGCAACTCTATGTAACAAATTGCAAAATCAGAAAGGGTATACTATAACCTCTGTTAGGAGTGACCATGGAGGAGAATTTGACAATATAAGTAAATTTGACTTATACTGCAACAAGTATGGTATTGACCATAACTTCTCCGCTCCTAGAACACCTCAATCAAATGGAGTAGTTGAAAGGAAAAAAGGTCATTACAAGAGCGCAAGGACTATGCTTAATGAATACACCTTGCCTAAGTACTTTTGGGCTGAAGCGTAAATCTGACATGTTATGTACTAAATAGAATAATCCTTAGACCTTTGCTTTCTAAAACACCTTATGAACTATATTTTGGTAAAATACCAAAAGTAAACTACTTTAGAGTATTTGGATGTAAATGCTTCATCCTAAACACCAAAAACCATCTTGGAAAATTTGATGCAAAATCTGATGAAGGGATATTCTTAGGATACTCACTCAACAGTAGGGCATATAGAATTTTTAATAAAAAATCCTTAATGGTTGAGGAATCTATGAATGTAAGATTTGATGAATCTTTACCTAACGATTTAAATAAATCTCTTGCTGATGATGATGATATTATTGATGAACTTAAAAACAAAACTAATGATATTTCTCTTAACGATTCAAATGATGCTACCATAGAAAAATCGAAACACTACCTAAGGAAGTCACTCCTCATAGGAATCATCCCTAGAAAACATCATAGGAGATCTAGATGGAGAAATCCAGACTAGATCTAAAACCGAGAGGTATGCAATCACACTGCATTTATCTTAAGGATCGAACCCAAAACATAGAAGAGGCACTAAAAGCGTGATTGGATTATAGCTATGCAAGAGGAGCTTCACCAGTTTGAAAGAAGCAAGGTATGGGAACTTGTCCTAGACCGACCACCACACCATCATAGGTGCTAAGTGGGTCTTCGTAATAAACTGGATGAAGATGGGAACATAGTGAGAAACAAAGCAAGATTAGTTGCCAAAGGGTATAACCAGCAAGAGGAATAGACTATGATGAAACCTATGCACCAAGCAAGGTTGGAGTCCATTAGAATGTTACTAGCTTTTGCATGCCATAAGAACTTTAAACTATATCAAATGGATGTCAAAAGTGCCTTCTTGAATGGATACATTCAAGAAGAGGTATATTAGCTCAACCTCCGGCTTTGAAGACCCTAAGTTTCCAAACTATGTCTATAAACTTGAGAAAGCTCTATATGGACTCAAACAAGCCCCTAGAGCTTGGTATGAGAGATTAAGCACTTTCTTGATAGAAAGTGGCTTCTCAAGGGGAAGGATTGACACAACCCTGTTTGTGAAGAACCTGAAGAATGACATACTCATTGTTCAAATCTATGTAGATGATATCATTTTTGGCTCAACCAATGAGAGAATGTGTACTGAATTCAGTAACAAAATGAGTAATGAATTTGAAATGAGCATGATGGGAGAGTTAAATTTCTTCCTTGGACTTCAAATAAAATAGACTGATAATGGAATTTTCATAAATCAAAGCAAGTACACCAAGGAGCTGCTAAAGAAATTTGACATTAACAGTCAAAAATCTTCAGACACTCCGATGAGCTCATCCTTGAAACTAACCAAGGATGAGAATGGACCTTCTGAGGATGTAACTAGATATAGAGGCATGATTGGAAGCCTTCTATATCTAACAGCAAGTAGACCTGACATCATGTACAGTGTGTGTGCATGTGCTCGGTTTCAAGCTGATCCCAAGAAATCACACTTCACTGCTGTAAAAAGAATCTTTAAATATCTGAAAAGCACTTGTGATGTTGGGTTATGGTACCCCAAAAACCAACCCCTTGACTTGGTCACTTTTAGGATCTGATTTCAGAGTTGCCACATTGAGAAAAAGTACCGTGGTACTTGTCACTTTCTTAGCTCTTGCCTTGTCTCTTGGTTTAGCAAGAAACAAAACTCCGTTGCTTTATCTACCATGAGCTGAATATGTTGCAGCTGGTAGATGTTGTGCTCAAATCCTTTGGATGAAGCAAACTCTCAGGACTTTGGAGTGCGTTTGAATCTTGCCCAATCATGTGCGATAACACCAGCCATAAACTTGAGTAAAATCCCATTCTACACTCAAGGGCAAAGCACATTGATATTCGACACCACTTTCTCGAGACACCATTCAAAATGGTGACGTCTCTCTAAATTCATTGAAACCGATAAACAACTGCAGATATATTTACTAAACCTCTTGGTGAAGAGCGTTTTAGTTTCCTAAGGAAGGAACTTGGCATTTGTAACCCTTTGGTTAAATAAACATTTCTTTTTGAAAATTCCTTCCAAAAGCTGGACTTGAAAAATCCTTTCCACAAATAAAGTTTGTTTTGAATCAACGATCGACCGCCCAGATACGGTCGATCCGCCATGACGAATGGTTTTCGATCGACCGCCAAGGACTTCGGTCGACCGCCTCTAACGAAAGGATACCGTACGCCACAATATACGTCGAGGCCAAAATTCGATTCTTAACTCTTTAAAATCAACTTTTTAACCCATTTTGTTCACAACTTTGGAATCCTATTTGGTCTAAAACCCTATTTCGACTATTCATCTCCCAAAACCCTAACCTAGAACTTCATTCCTCTTGAGATTCATTCCTACCCTTGCATCTCTTTCTCTCTACCCTCTAATCATCATGGACTCTCATCGCCCAAATAGAGGTAAGAAAACCGTGGCTCATAAAGGAAAAAGGAAGGCCACTGACAAAGATCCATGGTTCTCCTCCACCATTGCTCAAGAATCATGGGATCTCTACATCTCTCGCAACATAGAGCAAGGTAGGACCATCAATACCGCCTCTTTATCCAGGTATGACATCAAAGAACTTTTTGATGCTTTGGGATGGGGTAACATTCTCAAACTTGACTCCCATTGTTATCCCCATTTAGTCAAAATGTTCTTTTGCAATCTTACCTTCTCTGGTGAAGGTGACACCCTTATGGTCCATTCCTATGTTAAGGCGTTCCAATAGACCTCGACATCCTAATTTTAGGAGAAATCCTAGATATTTCGTGGTAGGGGACCTCAAGTACTACCAATCCAAGACCTACATAGAACAATTCATGGATGTTGACTGTGTGTATTCTAGCATTATGAAGGAATATGCTAATACACACAAAATTAAGGCTAAAGAACTTACGGATATAGGGAGGATTATCAATCTTATCATCTCTTACAACATTCTCCCAAAGAGTGGTCATCGAGATGAAGTCTCCCCATTTCATGCCTATCTTACCTACTGTGTTTGCCAAAGTGTACCCATCAACCTTCCTTACATCCTGCTCAAAACAATGATTACCCATGGTGAAAGACTGCAAAAGGGAAATCTACCCTATGGACGGATGATTTGCCAAATCATGGACCACTTTCAAGTAGATTTTTCTGGTGAATCATTTGATCCCTTTCCCCAAGAGATCAATATTTCCACCATTGAAAGATGCATCTTCTTCCCAGAGTCCACCCCTCCAAAAGGTTTTCTTTGGACCCGGCCATCAACAACAGCAGGGATGAGACCTCGGCCTATGCAACTAGTGATCTTGAAAGTTGGAAATATTATCCTTGATCGTTGGCAAAATGGAAAGAAAGCGAATGAGATTCTCAAGCTCCTCCAACGAAGAGGACGCGAGGATGACGCGAAGACAATGACGAGACGGACATGGAGGATGAGGATCGATGATTAGAACTTATGTTTTCTTCTTGCAAATTTTATGTTTGTTTGATCGCTTTTATGATATACTTTGACATTTATGGAAAGTTAAACTTATGCTATTTTTATGTGGCACATACTGGGGAGTATTTTTTCGGTTTGATTACCTTTTTTTGTTGACAAAGGGGAGAAGATAACCGACAATGACAATTGGTATCGAATGATAATGACAATGATAGTATTATCTTTAAACTGTTATAACAATGACTTTATCTATCCTTGTTTACTTTACGCTCTGCATTTCATTATCTATTGATCTTTACATAGAGATAGTCAAATTATTTCTTGTATTTGGTTTCATTGTCTATGTTTGTTTGTCATCACCAAAAAGGGGGAGATTGTTGGGAAACATGTCCACACTCCTTGCCATGTTTTGGTGTTAACAAACAAACATACATCTTTAACTTGATTGTTAAAGTGTGATTAGCTTGAAGAAACCCTTAGAAGATCAAAGGTCGAATCAAGACATGAAGCTAAGCTTAAAGACATGAAACAGCAAACAAGAAGGAAAGAAGATGAAGGGCTAAAGAATGAAAGACTCAAGTGAAGAAGAAGATCACTAGGACAGATTAGTTATTTTTAATGTAATTTGTAATTTCCACATACTTATATGCACTCACTTCATGCATGTGCATTGCATCATATTAGAATGACCATAGAGCATGCTTGAGTAGGTATGGAAAATTTCTAAGTGGTGTGGAACACACAGTAACCTAACTCAAGGGTATTTAGGGAATCTTAAAGTTAGTATCAGGAGATGAAACCTTCATAGAAGTTGTAGGAAATTAAGTTGTGAGTCCAACACAACTGATCTCAAATCAATCCAAGGTCGGACCAAAAAGTTATAGTCAAAACACTGGTGACTGGTCAGTATGACAGAGCATGTCATGTTGGCGGTCGACCGACTGGAATCTCCGGTCGACCGGAACCAACCGAGACCATAGGCGGTCGACCGACTGGAAGCTCCGGTCGACCGGACCTGTCCGAGACCATAGGCGGTCGACCGGATGAAAGTCCCGTCGACGGTGCTCGTCTGAAGTACTCCAACGGCTATTTTTTGCCTACACGGCTCTTAGCGGTCGACGGCTACTAATGGCGTCGACGGTATACCTGAATATATCCGTTAGAGCTTGATTCCTTACCTAAAATGCTTCACTAAGTTCACCTATAAATCCCCTAATCACTCTTAATTAATTATTGATAAAGAAAGAGCTTAAAGAGCATTATTGCAAGCATTAGAAAGTTTATTCCACTTGAGTTATTCATTACACAAATCCCAAAGAAGAGGCTTAGTCTTAATCAAAGTCCTCTACTCTCTCTTGTGCAAGTCAAAGCCGTAGAGAGGACTTTACATAAGGTGCATCACTCATCATTTATTATTCACTCTCATTTGCACCATACTTGAGGTATTCCTCTTATTCCACTATTTCTTTATTTTACTTTTTATTTACAATTCTAGCTGTACTTAGGATTGTAAGGATACTCTTATCCTAAAAGAAAGGTCTCTCTCTACCTCTAAAAGAGATTGTGAAGGCGTCTCTCCTGAAAAGGAGATTTGTAAGGATACTCTTATCCGTGAAAAAGATTGTAAAGGTTTTCTTCCCTACCTCTTCTTGAAAGGGAGAACTAGTGGAATACCTTACAAGAGGATTCTTGTAGGGAGTGGACTAGACTCGGATTGAGTCGAACCACTATAAATCTTGTGTTGTGTGATTGTGCCTATTTTATTTATTCCGCATTGTTTTAAATTACAATCACACTTGTGTTCTATACATCGAAAAGAATTAAGGGCCCGTTTGATAACGTAACCAGAAACGTGTTTCTGTGTTTTCTTGTTCTCAGAAACAAAGAAACGGCATAAATACCGTTTGGTAAAAGTGTTCTGTTCCACTTGTTTCTTGAAACATAAATTGAAATTTATAACACTTTATGCTTCAAGAAACATGAATGACGAAACAAGTTTTACTTGTTTCACTCGTTTCTCGAAACAAAAATGGGGCACAAAAAATCGATATTGAAGATGGAGTTTGGCATCACTACCATCACCACCGTCTCCGACTAGCTCCATCTACAGAGTTCCTCTCCATGGGGCAATCCATTTCGAAAACCGACTCCGACTCTGCCTCCGCCTCCGCCTCCGCCTCCATGGCTTTAACAGTGGTGGTACTCCTCACCTCGCCTCAGGATTCTTCTCCTTTACATTCACTATCTCTTGAGAATAATCCCCAAGCGATCCCCCAGCACGCCACCACGGACACTCGGAGATAGAGTTTCCTCTTCGAGATCGACCCTCAATCATCCAATCACTTCCTTTGTTCACGTGTGAGAGATCCTGCAGCGCGTGTGAGAGATCCTTGTCTCGAGCTGCTCGTGGTGTTATCACGCTGTGATCGGATCTTCTAGGATCCGTGTCACCGATATTTGGATCAACATGCATTGTTGAGAGAAATCGAACCCTTTTAATCCCTCTCACTTCTTCTTTCCATCGTCAAATTTTTGTTTATTTAAACCTTATTTTGTTCGGTTTTTTCATAATCCATTGTTGAATCACTATCAATTTGGGGAAGAAAAGGAAAAAAATCCTTGTTTGTTTTCAATGGCTACAACTTGATTACATACCTTCGCCTTGAGTAATCACTCTCGCGTTCATCTAGGTTATCGGCGGAGGCCAAAATAGTCCCCACAATTCCGTCGAAGGAATCTATCATCTCCATGGGCATGTTGTTCGTGGTGAATGGAAGCTATC
>CM040970.1:30315030-30333543 GCA_022985045.1 Macadamia tetraphylla
TTTGGTGTAATAATCTAACCTTAGAGTGAGTATTTTGTCTTACCTCAAAGCTTATGGATATGAGCTTAAAGTCACACTATCAATTTTTTTTTCCTTGATCCCACTTTAGAAAAGTGATACTAAGGTGATTTTTTTTTTTTTTAGTTCAGCAATATAATTTCCATAAATATTGATTATAGTATAAAATATGATAATGGGCAATATATTCATAATTATTTGGTTTAAGTATGAGTGTATAGTCATTTACATAATTATTAGTTGTAGTGGCAAGAAGTGATTTCAATTATGGATTCTACGAGCATATAATTTGGGTTGTATAATTCATTTTTTTTTTTATAATGGCATCTTAGTAATTATATTAAATAAATTTTCTATGAAAAAATAGATGTCAATGAAAATTTGTAAAATTTTATGGTAAAATTTTATAACATATTTTACCTCATACATGGTTTAAAGTATCTCCGATACCGATACGACACCCTCCGATACGTATCTTAAATTTAGCCGATCGATACGATACACACCGATACGATACATTGATTTTTTTAAATTCTTTCGTATCGATATATATCCTATGATACATATCGATATGCACTAATACACTATCGATATGTACTGATATTCTATGAAAAAATATAAAATCAATGTGAAATATATGTTTCGGTATGTATCAGTACATATCAGTGAGTATTTGTATGTATCGATCGGTACGTATCGCTGAGTATCAGTACGTATTGGTGAGTATCGGTATGTATTGATCAATACGTATTGGTGCGCTACGGTCATATAATGGCCAAGATGAGTATTTTTTTTAGAAAACACGAATTTTTGAGGGGTTTTTGTTCCAAAGTTGTTGCACCATATTTCTCTCTAACTAAAGTGGAAATCAAGGTTGAAAACAAAGATTTTACATTTATGGGACAACTACAAACTTTGAATTCTTAGTGCGATACCCTCAATTTAGTGTTTATGCATAATACATGTTATCAATAGTTTTTTTTAACAAATTTTTATGCAAAAGAGTTTAAAAAGGTGTTTCATATCCATTTATGTGCGTATCTTTAGCGTATCTTAGCGTATCTCCGATACGATACGATACCCTCCGATACGTATCTTAATTTTGGTTGACCGATACGGCGATCGATACCGATACTTTAATCCTTGGCATGGTTTAAAGTATCTCCGATACTGATACGATACTCTCCGATACGTATCTTAAATTTAGTTGACCGATACGATACACACCGATACGATACATGAAGTTTTTAAAATCCTTTTGTATTAATATATATTCTACGACATACCGATATGCATCAATACACCACTGATACACATCGATACGATATGATATGCACCGATACGACTCTATGGAAAATATAAAATCGAGGTGAAATGTACGTTTCGCTATGTATCGGTATGTATCGGTATGTATCTATCGGTACATATCGGTATGTACCGATACAGTGCGCTACGGTCATATAATGGTCAAGATGGATAATTTTTCAGAAAACACGATTTTTTGAGGGGTTTTTATTCCAAAGTTGTTGCTAGCTATATTTCTCTCAAACTAAAGTAGAAATCAAGGTTGGAAACAAGGATTTTACATTTATGGGACAACTACAAACCTTGAATTCTTAGTGCAATACCTTCAATTTAGTGTTTATGCATAATACTCGTTATCAATAGCTTTTTTTTTACAAATTCTTTATGCAAAAGTGTTTAAAAAAATGTTTCCTATCCATTTATGTTTGTATCTTTAGCGTATTTTAGCGTATCTCTGATACGATACGATACACTCCTATATATATCTTAATTTTGGTCGACCGATATAGCGACCGATACCGATACTTTAATCCTTGCTTGTTGGTCTTCTACAAGAACCTTCCAAGCAGCCATCTATCCAGCCTATTGCAGCTGTCTAGAAGTTGCCTCTTTGTGTCCTTCGATGGTGGAGTACAGCTGTGATTTCTCTCTTAGTTGGAGTCATTAAGTCTTCTAGAATGCCCATAAAACTGTTCTTTATTGTTGAAGAAAGCAGCTTCATGCGAGTGGGCGAAGTAGCCATCGAGCTACACTCACAGCCTAGGATTTAGCTTCTATTTTGTTTGTCAAGTTAGTTTCCTATTGTGTTAGTCAATTAGTTCTCTATTTTGTAACTAGGCTATTTCTTTTTATATATATATATATATATATATATTTTATTGTGGTTTCTAATTTATTCTTACTTGGTTAGTAAGTTAGGAATTAAGTTAGGAAGCTTATTTAGCTGTTCAGTGAATCCCTCGCAGGCTGGCCTTGATTGCTTCTTCTGTTTGCCTCTCTTTACTCTTCCCTTATGCGTCCCATGTCGACATGCCCGGTGTGCCAGTTCCGATGACAAAGTTGAGTCCGTATTGGCCCCCTTCACTTCATCTATTTAGCTGTTCAGTGAATCCCTCGTAGGTTGGCCTTGATTGCTTCTTCTGTTTGCCTCTCTTTACTCTTCCCTTATGTGTCCCATGTCGACATGCCTGGTGTGCCAGTTCCGATGACAAAGTTGAGTCTGTATTGGCCCCCTTCACTTCGTCTTGCTTAGTCTTGTCCAAGCATTTGATGGGATCACTCTTTCTAACATTCTATGGCCCGGATCAATGATTCCAATAATAAATCAGTAGCATAAGAACATGAAGACTAAATGAATTACCTGGGCTTTTCACCACAAGGTGCCAATTGGACCCAACTCCGATCCCTTTCCTTGATGACACACACAAGGGGTTTCTTGATCAAATTAAATGGAAAAGAGAAGCAACAAAAAATTTTCATTAATCAATTTTCATGTATAATGCTAGGCCCCTTTACAAACTTATAAAATACCAAAAAATAGACTCAAACACTAAAAAACGAAAGACCTAATCCAATCCTTAACTAATAAGATAACCTAAACTGATTAAGAAACTAAATTAACAAAGGAAACTTAGAGTAGGTATCTATCCCACTCTAGCTATACAAAGACACAATCAACTTTTGCTAATGTCAACTCCACTAACTTATTATCTGTTAAAGCAATCAAATGAAGATAAGATGCAACTTAAATTGTACAGATAGAACCGGTTGAATTGAACTCAAAACAACTTAAAAATAAATGAAGTATAAGAAACTAAGCCCTAATAAAAGCAATCCCCTACGCAGCTTTAATACCCGAGTTTAGGCCCATTAAAATTGGCCTATCACATTGAAATTCCCATGGACTAAAGGCCCAGTATGTTTACAACCAAACCCTAGAGACTTATTCCTAAGCAAACAATCCCCTTTGATGATGCATCTGTATCAAGTGGTCGTAGTGTATCCCATCACATACCCTGGCGTGGAATGCCTTAGCATAATATTTATAATATAAGGTCCATGTTTAAAGGGTTTGGCTAGGGTGTTTTATTTGGTGCCGGCTGCTGGCCTGACACACCAGCCCTCCTTTATCTGGGATTGGGACTGAGAGAATATTCTGGCGGAGTTATATACATATATATATATATATATATATATTATTAGTATTTCATATGATCAATGTGTCTTTCTCATGCCTTCTTTTTATTTGTTGGATATGGCAATTTAATGTCTTGGCTGCTTTCCCCATATTCCTTTTTGCGTATTGTTGAACTATAGAATTGCTGTGTAATTATTTATGGACGTTGGTGGTAGCATATCATTTTTGAAATCATTACTCAGTGTGGCTGTTCTGATTAACTTGCTAGAGGCACTGGCCGTAAAGTTGAGGATCCTGATATGCTAGAGAGAATCAGGCTTACCGTCATTAACAACCTTTTGAAGTATCATCCGGTACATTGGAATTTGGCCTGCTAACTTTCTTAGTCTTTGCATGTCTCCATATTTTTCTTAATTCATGTTTTTGTTTTCTTGATAGGAATCTAGTGAACGGCTTGCAATGGGTGCAACTTTTGGAATTAAAGCACCAGAGAAGAAGGTCGTGACATTTAGTAACACATACTAACTTTAATCTTTTACCAGCTTTTTTAGCCTTTCCATTTAGTCCATATGATGTTAGTGATTTTCTATGTTCCACATCATATTTTCCTTTCTCTCGCATTTAACTGCTGGGTTCTCATGTTATGTGGCTGGACTTGTATGGCCAGCAGTCATATTGACGATGTTTAGTGTAGGAAGAATGTCAGTTTCACCTAGCTGCAGGTCAGGGTGCATGTTTATAGTCTTCGTGTGTTAGTTTTATAAAACATTGCTCCTTTGATGGCATTCTTAAGGTTAAGATGATTGATGTTGGTGGAAATATTAGCCACTTAAAAATAAGAAGCATGTTGGAATGTCAGAAAGTCGTGCTGCAGTATTCTTGGACTTGTGGAAAGATTTGTTGTGAAATCTTCAACAATATTGAATGATGTTTCAGAAAAAAAGATACAAGAAGAGTGAATACATATTTCTAACTTACAATATCACTGTTGCAATATGTAGGGTAAGTAGCTTTCTATTTTCGTTTAGAGGAAAGTAAACGCTCTCAGTGTGTACTTTCTTCTCAGTCTCTCTCATTAAGTATGCTGGCTCCATCTCTCTCATTAAATGTTTCATTTCTCTACTTCCTATTAGCTTGACGTGTAAGATGCCAATATAACTGGGGCAGCATGTAGATGCCTCTCCCTTTTGTTTATTAAGATAAGATGTTTTGGTTTTCAAATGTCATGTATGAGAGGAGCATGATCAATTTTACCAGATTGCACACATTGCCTATATAATTCTTTGTTCCTTTTATAGAAATATGAGAAAATGGGACATCTGGTCGTGGTCATGGTTCTAAATCTCGATCAAAACATCTAGTTTTGACCGAGATTTCCCAGTTTATAGCAGGGTCGAAACGAAAACCATGGGCCAGATTGACAATGCTACCAGTTTCGACTATTTTCGATGATATTTCACAAATTTCGGTAGTTTCGATCAGTTTCGGCCAATTTTGACCAGTTTTAAGTCTTTTGACCAGCCAAATTTTGACTAGTTTTGAGAAGCCCATGACATGTCAAATTTAGTTCCAAAGTACCTGATTTCGACCCATATCTCAGTTTCGATTTGGGTCAAAACCTGCCTAGAGATCAAAATTTGTATCCTTGGTTATGTTAATCCATGATGCAGAAATTTTGCTATATATTTTCATATTAAAAATTATCGATTGGAATAAGATGTAATGTTTAATTACACAAAGAAGAAGAAGAAAAGCTCAAAGAAAAAAATAAATGTCATACTTGGGTATTGGTGGGGGGGTGGCAATGGGTTGTGTTTGTTCATGTCAAAGTTCACTCAACCCTAACCCAACCCATTTCTTAATAATGTCAAAGTATCTCAACCCTAAATTAACCTATTTATTAGCAGGACATGTGTTAACCCAATATAACATATCATGTTAATATTATGGTAACTTTAGGTCAATGGGTCATGTTGAATCATAAAGAATCTTTTGACATAAATCAGTTTAAGTATAAGGGGACATGGATGGGAGCAATGGTAAAGGTTTGAGCTGCTGGGGCAAATGTTTGGGTTCGAGTCTTGCGAGCGATCTCTTTGCACAAAAATTCCTGAAGATTAGGACCATCTCCAAAATCACCCCTCCCAGGACCTTGCATAGGCAAGATTAATACTGGGTAATGGTCCTTTGAGGTTTTTTATAAAATGATAAGAAAATACTAAAATTTTACCCCTAATTCATAAAAATAGATAGATTAAAACACTCATCGAACTTTACATTTCATCAATGTTAATAAATGAATAGCCTACTAATATTAAGAACTTATTGTGTCAAAGGGTCAAGCGTGTCATTCATCCTAACCCTACGCAAACCCATGTATTTACCATGTCAAGTTGTGCAGTGTCCATAGGTAACCAATTCGGATTCAAGAATAATATGGAAGGAGAATAATCTGAGTTTATTTTGTTTCGACAATTCAAAAATCCAATCAAAATTTGCTCAGAAAGCGGAGTATGGGAAAAAGTCAGATATAGATTAGTCCGAAAATTATTTGTTTATGTTTGAAAAATCTGGTCCATTTTCTTATTATCATTATTTTTTTATATTGGAATTGTGAGTTGATTCCAGAATTTCATCTATTTTTCTTTCTTTTTTCATTTTAAACATTTTGAATTTTTCGAATCAAATATTTTCGTTTCCTGAATTATTTGCAAACTATTCTTAAAAGGACTGTGTAGCAAATCTGAAAACCGAATAAGGCAGAACAGAGTAAAGAAAGAAAAGAAGAAAGGAGAAGAGAAGGGATCCGTTAGCAGCGAAAAAGTTAACCTACTGATCTGTCAATTAGTATTTATTCAATTTTCCATTTTGTTTGAAATCTAAGTATGTGTGTGTATTTTCTTATTTATTCTGTATCTACCTGTGGGTTATTCAGATGGTTAGGGTGAACTAGGGTTTGTATGGATTAGGTGCACGGTGGTTAAGACGAACTGAAGATTGTGTGGATTAGTGCATGGTCTCAGGTTCGATTCCCATCTGTACACTGAAGTATCAGAGAAACAAAATATTGAATCTTGACATTTTTATGTCACAACAGCCTACAAAATTAAAATATTTCATGGAAGTTTTGCGAAATTTCAGCAAAACTTCGTGCGATGTTCATACAGCATGATCAGTACATCTTAGGGCAGTGATTGAGTACTTCTCACCAACGGACTGAATTTTTAGATTCCGAATTTCTCGATCCAAACTGAATTATAGCCAATTATCCGTGATCACGATTGTTTTTTGAAAAATTTCAAACCAATTTAGATCCGTTGCGAGTTTTTTCTGAATTATTCCCAGATTGGATAACTATGGTTGTGCAAAATTTCCATCAACCTGAACCCTGTAATTCCCATGTCGTGTTCTAGTCAGGTTGTGTGTAGTGTTGAAAATTGGCAGTCCTAGATATTAGGATATCAGTATCACAATGGGACAACTCCTTGCTTATTTGCCCAAATTCTGTACTCATACAAGTGACATCTGGGACTTAATAACAAGTTCATACTTCATATTGACAAATGGTGAATATGTTGTGGAATGGTACATGTTGCTGTAATTTTAGAGACTGGAGCTGAAAAAATATGAACCATAGGCATTACATGTAGGTCATCTGTTTCATGATTTGAGTAATGTCTTTGGAAACTGAGGTTGTAAAGATTTATCTTCTGCATATTTAAAATGGTAGTTACTGATCAACGTCTCACTGTGAGCAAATCTTTGTCCAGTACATAGCGGAGAGACACTTTAGTGATTCCATGAAGAAAACCAGTTTGAAATGTATGGATCCTTCGTATTTTTACTCTTTTTTTTTTTTTTTTTAATTTGCTGAAATATGGCTTAGTTCTTAGTGTCTGATGTATGTGAAGCCTCGTGGTTTTGGAAGGGGGGAAAGAAATAACAGCCGATGTTCAGTGATTAACTGAAAGGAAACCACTTTGAATTGCATGGACCATTGAGAGTTTCCAGTCCATTAGAAGAATGAAGAGTAACTCTCAACGAAAGAGCGCATCCATTCATGTTAGTGCCACTTGGCTTTTTTGAATTGCATCCAGTGTGCCTGAGCCATGTGTGTTGTTTTTTCTGGTTAAATTGTGAATTTTAAGTTAGAATGTAAGCTTTGTGATTAACCAAGGGAGAAAGAGAGAAAGAGAGAAAGAGAGAGAGAGAGAGAAGGAGTTGGAGAGGAAGACGATGAAGAAGGAAGATGGTAGAATGTGTGTTATAATTAAAATTTCACTAACACCAATATATTACTTCACTAATATATTTACAAGATATTATACATACCTCCCTAAGGAGAGAAGTGAAAATAAAACATAACATGACAAATTATTAAACTACCTTTATAGAAACATAACTAATATCTCTAACACTCCCTCTCAAGCTGGAGAATAAATATCATGCATTCATAGCTTGGACAGTAGAGAATTGAACTGATGATGAAGACTCATTAAGGAAATGTGGCTTCTGCAAAAAAATGGGGCACCAACTGAATGGCTGCCGAGAGAAGAAGGCCTATGATGAATGTCAGAACACTTTAGACAAGGCTGGGATCCCAGGAGCAGTGTACGGAGAAGATAGAGTCAACTTGGAAATGAGTAACTCACCGGTAGAGCCATGTCTTTTTTTGGAAAGAGGTGATCACAATCTTTCAAATTCAAATTTGAATATTGTCACTCACCTCTCCTAGCACTGAAAGAGGGGTGATAGGTGTATCACCTCCCATAATTGACGCCTCTCGGTTATCTAATGTGGAGGAAGGAGAGATTTCAATTGATTTAATTGACACATTTCCTCAGTCTATTCTGCCCATTCGGGTAACTTGGGATTATCTCATGTGTGGGAGGAGTCAATTAAGGAAGCTACTATTGGTGAGGAGGCGCAAGATAGGGAAGAAGCAAATAAGGAATCCTCCGATTCTGAGTATGAAGAGAATTCCTCTGGCGCTGAGGTGGACCAATCTGGCTTTGACTCCAGCTCTGAGGCTGGTTCGGAATAAGACCAATTTGAAAAATTGAAGGAAGGAGAATCGAACCAGGTTGGCCCCACACCTGGTCTGGCAATGCAACAGGAAAACCGTGCAATAGCACCTTCTTCACAGGGTGCGATGAGGGTTGTCACCCGTGCTAAGAGAACTGGGGTGATCCTAGGGGGTAACCGTGGAGGATTGGCAGGAAGGGGTGGTCGTACCTCCACCAACAAGGAGCATTCTACCCCTTTGCAATTTCCCTTGAGCAGAATGGAGGTCGCTCGAATGGGGGTTCACACTGTTGACAAAGTGGCGGCGATGGTAGAGAAAGGGAAAGAAGTGGGGGAGGGAAGGGGAAGAAACAAAAAAGGTGGTGGTCAGACCTCGAGGTTTGACAGGTCAGAAGGAAAAAAACATGTAATCATGCGGATTTTCTATTGGAATATCCAAGGTGTTAAGAAGGCAGCGGCCTCCAAAGTGCTACAATTTTTTCTTCGTGAGCACTCTCCTGATGTGGTGTGTATAGCTGAAGCTATGGTGGATTCGGTGTCATTCCCTTCAAATTAATTCAATCGGTTGGGTTTCATGGCTAAGCTTATCCATGATTCCCGCTGTGAAAAAGTGCCAAACCTATGGGTCGTTTGGAAAAACTCTCTTCAGAGGCCAGTGGTGCTGTAATCATCCGAGCAACTGATTTCTATTTCGATGATCTAGAATGGTCGACAGGTGTTGATTTCTATGATCCATGCCTCTTGTTTTAGGGTGGAGCGAAGAAATCTATGGATGTAGTTGGGGTCTGCAGCGGCCTTAGCTCTTCCATGGATTGTTGTAGGGGACTTCAATGCTACATTGTACTCCCATGAGAAGAAGGGTCTAGGTAGATTTAATGTGGGCGCTGCGGCTGAGTTCCAGGCTATGGTGGACGCATGTGACTTGATTAGCACTCCTTCTCAGGGTGCTAAATTCACTTGGACAAATAATAGACGTAGAGGGCATGTGGCGGTTGTACTTGATAGATGCTTCTTCAATGCTCAATGGTTGGATGTGTTTGGTGATTGTGGGCAGCAGGTGCTCCATAGATCGGTATCGGACCATGCTCCTATAATTTTCTCCTCTGCGACGGTCCCCAAACCATAAAATGCCCCCTTTTGCTTCCATCATTTTTGGATGGAGGAGGACTCGTTTGAGGACCTGGTGAGGGATGTGTGGTCTAGGGAGGTCAGGGGCGGTCCCATTGGCAGACTCGCACAAAAGCTTAAAGCAGTGAAGGGCGCTCTAAAGGGGTGGGCGAGGCAGGTTTTTCCGAATATTGACATGGCCCTAAAGGAAGCTTCAGAAGGGGTGGAGGAAGTTCAGAGAGTCATTGATCAAATGAGGATGTCTGATGATCTATATTCCAGGGAAGCATAGGCTAAAACTAGGCTGTTGAAAGCCATGGAGATGCATGAAAAGCTTTGGGCTGAGAAGGCTTGTTGTAAGTGGACGAACTTAGGTGACTGCAACTCAAAGTTTTTCAACCAATCGGTTAACGTACGCCGTGCAAAAAATAGCATCCGTTCGTTGAAAAAATAAGATGGCTTGGTGGTCTTTGAGCCGAGGGAGATGGCGGAGTATGTGGTCCAATTCTTTAAAGAATTCCACAAGGCGGATCATAATGTTCCTCACTTGGACCTGCTGTAAGTTATACCTAAAGAGGTGAATAGGGAAGACTCCTTGATCTTAGAAGCGATACGTGTGATGGAGGAGATTAAGTAGGTAGTTTGGGCGTTGGACCCTGATAGCTCACCTAGCCCTGATGGGTTTCCTAAAGTGTTTTTTAAGCAGTGTTGGGAGATAGTAGGTGAAGATTTCTGTCGAGCAGTGGTGGCATTCTTCCGTGGTGGGAAGCTTCTGAATGGGGTAAACTATAGTTTTGTGACGTTAATTCCAAAGGTGGAGGGGGCTGGTTCCTTGGATAAGTTTCGTCCTATCTGTATGGATAACTTCTTTTGCAAGGTCTTATCAAAGATTATGGCAGAGAGGTTGGCTTATCTTCTTCCTCGCTTAGTGTCAGATGAGCAAGGGACATTTCAGAAAGGTAAGATTATCTCTGCAAACATTGGTTTAGCTACTGAACTTACAAATTTGTTACTTACCTCTGTCAGGGGTGATGGAATGGGAATTAAAGTAGATATGCAGAAGGCCTATGACACCCTGTCATGGGCTTCCTTTTCGAGGTTCTAAAGAAATTTGGATTCTTAGATGTATGGTTGGGCTGCATTTAAGAAATTTTAATTTCTACTAGAATTTCGGTTCTGTTGAATGGTGGTCCGGTTGGGTTCTTTGGTGTGGAGCATGGATTGCCTCAAGGGGACCCAATTTCCCCAATGCTTTTTATTCTTGCAGAGGAGGTGCTGTGTAGGGGCCTAAATGGTCTTTTGAAGGAGGGGAAATTAAAGGCTCTCCCTGGTCCGAGAGGGGTGAGTGTTTCTAGTCACATATTTATCTTCATGAACACTGCAGCTAAACATGTTCACTGTTTAAGAGAATTTCTGCTCAAATGCCAAGAGTTTTCTGGTCAAAGTTTTAACTTGGAAAAAAGTAAGATCTTCTTTGGTAAAGTTGCTCCTCACAGGAAGAGATTTATTGTTGATTTGCTAAACATTCCTGTTTGTTCTCTACCAACAAGGTATCTTCGGGTAGAGATCTTTGAAGGCGCTGTTAAGAAGGATAGGATATTACCCTTGATGGACAAGATTAAAGCTCGTTTGTTGGGATGGAGGGGCAAACTGCTATCAATGGCAGGTCGGGTAGAGTTGATTCGATCTGTGATCTCAGGCATGCTAATTCATAACATTTTAGTTTATTGGTGGCCTGAATCTGTCATCAAAACAGTGGAGCGATGGATGAGGAACTTCCTGTGGTCAGGGCATATTGACACGGTGAAGAAAATCTCTGTGAAATGGGAAGAAGTATGCAGGCCTAAGGCAGAAGGAGGTTTAAGGATCAGAAGATTAAGGGATGTGAACTGTGCGGGGCTTAGTAAACTTGTGTGGCAAATGAAATAAGAAAAAATGCCTTTAGTAGTTTCTTACGGGCGAGGTTTGTGAATGAAGGAGGAGTTGTCAAGAAGGGGTATAAATCTTCATCTATGTTAAAGGGTATAGCCAAGATGTGAAACTTTGTCTCTGAAGCTGAGCGTTGGATGGTGGAAAATGGTGAAGATATATTTTTTTGGTATGACTGATGGTTAGGTCCACTCTCAATTGCGGAGCTCTCTCCTCTCCCTCGATCTCTTTTCCATAACACAAGTAAAGTTATGGATTTCATTTGGGATGGTAAGTGGTGTCTTCCCCAGGCCAACTCAGATTCCTTGTGTAGCATATTCAAAGAAATCATTAGTATTCCTCTGCCGCTTGGCTAGAGGGACAGATGTTGCTGGTCTCGTTCCTCTTTAGGTGCCTTTTTCTCATGGTCGGCATGGGAAGCACTGAGAAAGGGTGTGCTTAAGGTGGGCTGGGCAAAAGTAGAATGGGGGACTAGTTTGTTGCCTCACCAATCAGTGTTTGGATGGAAGCTAATGCATAGAAAACTGCCCTGTGACGAGATGGTGAAAAATAAACGAGTGTCGTTGCCTTCCAGGTGTGAGCTTTACTATAAGGCGGAGGAGTCTTTCCAGCACTTGTTCTTGGAGTGTGAAGGAGCTGCTTATATTTGTAGTGCTTTTGCAGAGGTTTTCGGATTTCCTTAGCCTAATCAATGGGCAGATTTTCCAAAGCATGCTATATGGTGGATCCAAAGGTCTAGCACTACTGGCCTATCTCAGATATGGATAGTGGGTTTGATCCTTATTCCTTACTTTATATGGATGGAGAGAAACTCAAGGAGGTTTAGGGGGATGCATCAGTCTTATGGCTATATTTTCTTTACAATCATGGAGGAAGGCAGAAGGCTTGGGCCAAGGAAACAGGATAGAATCAAATCTCGTCTGGATACAACAAGGTGCACTAATCTGAATATAGTGGTGCAAAGAAAAAGGGTCAAGGGAGTGCGAGAAGTTTTTTGGCTTCCTCCAACGGTAGGGTGGTGGAAACTAAACTGTGATGGCTCATCTTTGGGGAATCCAGGGAAGGCAGGGGCATGTGGCGTAATAAGATATAGCAATACTCAGGTGGTCTTATCTTTTAGCTCATTTTTAGGTAAAGCATCGAGCTTCCAAGCTGAATTCCATGCTTTGATGGAGGGAATCGATAGAGCGAGAGAGAAGAAGTGTGAATCGTTATGGATTGAGTGCGATTCGGTATTAGTGGTCATTATGGTACAAAGGGGGCTTATCCCATGGTTTGTATGGTAGAAGTGGTCCTCTCTCATTTCTTATCTCAGGGGTATCAGTTGGAAAATCACTCATTGCTACTGGGAAGCGAATCTGCTAGCAGATTTTCTAGCGCAGACGGCAAAAAAGTAAGAGGTATCTTTATCAAATGTGGTGTGGCCTCCAGAGGTGTAACAATTCTTATCGGATGACACGACGGGCGGGTCGCGGTTTAGATTTTATTAATCTTATGTTTTCTCCATATATTGCCTAGTTTCCTTCTTCTGCTAATGGCAATGCTGAAGGTGGAGGAGGGTCCTAGGGTTGTGATTGTATGTCTTTGATATTGTTTTCTTTCTTTTGTCTCTTGAATATACATGACCTTTTACGAAAAAAAACTGATGATGAAGAAGACCCTTTGTGAAGATATTAGCTAGTTGAACTCCAGTCCTTATAAAAGATGTACATATGTAACCAGTGTCAATCTTCTCTTTAATGAAGTGTCTGTCCACATCTATGTGCTTTGTCATAATAAAGTCTCATAGGTGCCTCAGTATTAAATCCCAACTCTTGGACCAGCCTTCTCAACCAGAGAATTTCACACACTCTATAAGTCATGACTCTAAATTCTGCCTCTGTACTAGACCGAGCCACCATATATTGTTTCTTGCTCTACTATGTAACTAGGTTTCCATCTCCAAATGTGTAATTGCCTAATGTAGATCTCATATCAGAAATTGAGGCAGCCTAATCTCCATCAGTGAACCCTTCTATCCTCATATGGTTATGCTTGGCAAAAAATAGTCATTTTCCTATAGAGGACTTCAAGTACCGGAGAATGCGGTAAACCACATCTAAATGCGCACTCTTAGGAGCTTGTATAAACTGACTCACCACTTCCACTGCATAAATAATGTCTGGACAAGTCAAGGACAAATAGTATAAACTGACTCACTACTTCCACTACATAAATAATGTTTGGATGAGTCAAGGACAAATAGATAAGCTTCCCAACCAGCCTTTGATATTTCCCTGTGTCAACAAGAGAAGGGCCAACTTCTTCCTCTAGCTTATGATTCTGCTCAATAGGAAAACTTGTAGGCATGTAGGCTATAGCTTAACATTCCTATTTCTTTCAATAGATCTAGGATAAACTTCCTTTGGCATATATTTATGCCCTTCTTAGATCTGGACACTTCAACCCCTAGGAAGTACTTGAAGGGCCCTAGATCTTTGATTTCAAACTATTGGGTTGTAATGGGGCCATTACCATGCTTAGTAAACAAAGTGTGGTCAGCCTAGCTTTGGAAATAGCCTTTTTTCAGAATGGCCTGTCTGAACCTTTCAAGCCAGGCCTTTAGAGATTGCTTAAGACCATATAAAGTCTTCTTGAGAAGACACATTTCTTACAACTGAAGGGAACTTAAAGCCAGGGGAAGTTTGCATATACACCTCTTCTAAGTCGCCATGGAGAAAGGCATTCTTCACATCCAAGTGATACAATGGCTAATATTTATTCGCTGCTAGAGATAAAAAGATCTTTTTGGTGTTATGCTTAGCCACATGAGCAAATGTTTCCTGATAGTCAATCACATACACTTGACCATATCCTTTTACCATCAGCCTTACTTTGTACCTCTCAATAGTACCATCTGATTGGTACTTGATTGTGTAGACCACTTGCATCCAACTAGAGTTTTTTCCCTCAGAAACTTAACCAATTTTGAGGTATAATTTTTTTCTAGGGCCATCATTTCCTTAGTCATGGCTTGCTTCCACTTAGGGTTAGACATAGCTTCAGAAACATTCTCAGGAATGGAAGCAGATGTGAGTGTAATAGTAAATCCAACACCTGTAGGGGAGAGAGAGTCATAGAAAAAAAACTGGGCTATTGGATTAGTACAAGCTCTCTTTCCCTTCCTAATAGCAATAGGAAGATCTAACTCTGATGGGAAAGGAATGATATTACCCCTGACTAAGGAGGGTGGATCTCAGGAGTTGGACTCAAAGAAGACTCTTGGCAGGTCTTTTTGTTCCTCCTTGTGTACATAATGGTTACCTTTTTATTACCTAAACCTGAACCACCTCTTGAATGATCATCCACCTCTTTGTGTTTTCCAATGTCAAGCATAAAAGGAGAGATAGGCAACAGGTCAAGAAAAGAGATCTCATGGGTAGCTTTTTCACTTGCATTATGCTCCCCCTGAAAAGGATGCTAATGAGGAGAAAAAATGGGTGTAGACTCAAGAAAGTTAACATCCTTAGAGAGGAGCTTTTGTCTGGAAGAAAGGTGATAGCATTTTATCCCTTGGTAGGGGAGGAATAGCCAAGAAAGATACACTTAAGAGCCTTGGGGTCTAGTTTAGTCCGAGAAGACTTATTAACATAGATATAACATGATGCAGATTATTCACCAAACTAAGCTTGTTTTAGAAGGAATAAGTCTAGAGCTGGGTTGTATTTATGTTGGGCCTTCAGTCCATGTAGTTTAAAGTGTAATGAGTCACTTTTATGGGCCAAAAAATGGGCTTTAAGGTTGCATACAGGATTACTAGTTTGTCTCCCTTTTTCATTAGTTTCTTTTTTAGATGGGTTTCTAATTTCAGTACCTAGTTAGTTGCTAATTTCTTATTTCATAGTTTCTATTTTTAATTTTAGTAACTAGAACTCTTGTGTTTAATTAGTTTCCTATTTCAGTTTTTGAAAACTAAAGATAGTTTCTATTTCTTATAATCACCCCATCATTATTATAAATAAAGGAGAGTGACTCCCACAATGCCCACAATTTTAAGAATGAAAAGGCTATGTTGCTGTTTGCTTTTATGAGTATGCTTTGTGTGTGATCAAAGTGAAGGATTGGTGTTTGATCCGGTGACTTTTTACAGCGTGAAGTCTAAGAGGTCTCTCCTATATATTTCTCTCATCTTTTTTAAGGTATTCAAGAGGTTGAATTGCTGACCTGCTGCTCCAAGTATTTAGGCCAGCTTTGCATCTATTTTGTTCAGCAATAGCTAGTTCTGTGAAAGATTTTCAGATTCTATTCTGGTCTGTTTCTTTGTCCGATTGGCCTGAAATTTTGATCAGAGATTCTCCTCATCTGGGAGAACGGTTAAGTTGCACTATTGCAACATGTTGGTTAAGGTTCAAACCTTGGAAATAGCCTCTTCTGCGAAGCAGGGGGTAAGGCTACGTACACTTTGCCCCTCCCAGACCATGCAGTAGCGGGAGCCTCGTGCACTGGGTTGCTCTTTTTTTTTATACCCCTCATCTAGGACATAACTCGATCCACTCAGGAGCCTATTCTGAACAGTGGTTTGCAAAATATTTGAATTTACCATATTTTTGTCCGGTAGTGCCAACGACTTTATTTTCAGATCTAAAACAGAGATCGGTTGATTAGCCTGCTTATCTTGGATTATTTGAAGCCTAATTAGGTTTGTGGAATGCTATTTGGCCTTAATTCTATCTCCTATATATATCCTGCCTACTTAATTATATTCTGATCTCAGAACCACTGATTTCTAGAACCGGGAGACTTGATTCCCGCTCGTTTTAATCGATTTGACTGCACTAATCGTTATGCCTTTAATATTGGTTGCTCTTTGATATAAAGTTCCTGCAGTTGAGACTTAGTTGGTTCACCTACCCTAGTATACATTATAACAGATACACCCAAATACTTTGGGATGAAGAGAGAAAGAAGAAGACTGGGGAGACAAGGTGTCTAAGGGAGTTTTGGAGCCAAGGAGTTGTGTTGGCATACAGTTGATAAAATAAGCAGCAGTAAGGAGAGCATCAGACCAAAAAGTTTTAGGAACATGCTTGCCAGAGAGGAAACTCCTACTAACCTCCAACAAATGATGATTTTTCCTCTCAGCTACCCCATTTTGTTGGGGTGTGTCAATACAAGCTAATTGGTGGATAATGCCATGATCAGTAAAAAAAGTCTTGAAGACCACCATATATACTCCCCCCCTTTGTTAGAACGAATAATTTTAATTTTGGTGTCAAACTGTGTACATACCATATGGAAAATTTTTTTAAAGGCATCATACACATCACCCTTGTGCTTCATCAGGATAGTCCAAGTAGCACGGGAAAAATCAACAAAAGAAACAAAGTAACGAAAACTAAGTAAAGAAGTAGTAGAAGACCTCCAAACATCAGAGTGCACAATATGAAAAGGAACAATAGATCTATTACCATGATAAGGATAAGAGGAACGACAATGTTTGGCAAAAATGCGTGGTTCACAATGAAAGACATGAGAACTAGGAAAAGAAGTAAATAAATGAGGTAAATGTTTTCTCATAATAACAAAAGATGGCTGTCCTAAACGTTGATGCCACAACATACAGAATCCACAAAACTGCTATCAATACGTCCACATATAAGACTGAGTTGTAGCAAAAAAAAAGTGATTGAGGTTCAAGTAGGTAAAGTCCTTTCTCCTCATGTCCACTGCCAATAATCTTCTTCGTCACCAAATCCTGAAAGAGAAGATGAGAAGAAAAAAAGTGACAACAGTTTAAGGATTTTGTCAGGTGAGTCACAGATAAGAGATTATGGGTACACTCATAAAAAAAAAAAAAGAGATTACGGGTAAGGGCAAGAATGTGAAGAATATAATCAAGTGAAATAGAAGAAGTAATAGGAATGCTACCTTTACCAGAAATGAAGGAAAGGGAGCCATCGGTAACCCTGACCTTATCTCTACTGGAACGAATATAGTACGTATCATAATAATGGGATGTACCAGTCATATGATCTATAGCACCATAATCAATAACCCAAGATGGAACTATCGAAAGGGCAGATGATGAGACTTGCAACGTGGAAGCTAAGGACTCTAGCAAAGTAACTGAAGAAGATGATGAGCCTCCTGCATGACTCTGCGGAATGCTGTAATATCCTCCCTAGTTAGGGAACTATGCTTTACCTGTGGTTTAGGAGTAGACCCTGTAGTAGCATGCTCGGCCTCAACACTATGAGCTCTAGCTCCTTCACTACGTCCACCACGAACACCACTAGTACCACCACGCATGCTAGAAGGTCGACCATGAAGAACCCAATATCTCTCTTTGGTATGCCCAGACTTCCCACAATGATCACGTCTATCATCCCCACGGGGTGGGCCTTAGCCTCGGCCACCACCATGCCAATCTCTTTGAGAGCTAGTAGTAAGAGCTGACCGCTCAAAGGAAGGAACATGTTCCATGGCCATCCGCCTGGTCTGCTCACTCTGTAAATAGCTATATACTTCATCAAGGGATGAAAGTGGAGACTGGCCCAATATATGTATCCGAATCGGCTCATATTCGAGATTCAACCGACCAAGCAAAATAAGAACCCATTCCTTCTCAAGTGTCCGATAAACCTTAGCTTCATCCTCGAATTGGGCGTTGAGGTCCTCGAGTGATCATACTCCTCCCAGGGACTAATGATAGTGTTGTAGTACTTAGAAATGGTCATATCCCCTTACTTCATGCCAATGACCTTCTGAAGTAGTTGATAAACTTTGGTCGAGTCACCCACACAGAAAAAAGTTTTAGTATCACTGTCCCAAATATCTTTGGCAGTTTCTTAACTCATAAACATTCTTCCAATTTCAAGTTTCATGAAAAAAATCAGCCATATCATAACAGTAGAGTTTTCAGTCTCCCACTTTGGATATGTCAGGTTATCTATTTAGGAGCCTTAATGGTACCTGTAAGTTTGTAAGATTCCCTAGCTTTCCCCTACTCCACA